>OW028632.1:12282500-12285000 GCA_932294325.1 Allophyes oxyacanthae
AGGTTAGGTTAGGTTAGGTTAGGTTAGGTTAGGTTAGGTTAGGTTAGGTTAGGTTAGGTTAGGTTAGGTTAGGTTAGGTTAGGTTAGGTTAGGTTAGGTTAGGTTAGGTTAGGTTAGGTTAGGTTAGGTTAGGTTAGGTTAGGTTAGGTTAGGTTAGGTTAGGTTAGGTTAGGTTAGGTTAGGTTAGGTTAGGTTAGGTTAGGTTAGGTTAGGTTAGGTTAGGTTAGGTTAGGTTAGGTTAGGTTAGGTTAGGTTAGGTTAGGTTAGGTTAGGTTAGGTTAGGTTAGGTTAGGTTAGGTTAGGTTAGGTTAGGTTAGGTTAGGTTAGGTTAGGTTAGGTTAGGTTAGGTTAGGTTAGGTTAGGTTAGGTTAGGTTAGGTTAGGTTAGGTTAGGTTAGGTTAGGTTAGGTTAGGTTAGGTTAGGTTAGGTTAGGTTAGGTTAGGTTAGGTTAGGTTAGGTTAGGTTAGGTTAGGTTAGGTTAGGTTAGGTTAGGTTAGGTTAGGTTAGGTTAGGTTAGGTTAGGTTAGGTTAGGTTAGGTTAGGTTAGGTTAGGTTAGGTTAGGTTAGGTTAGGTTAGGTTAGGTTAGGTTAGGTTAGGTTAGGTTAGGTTAGGTTAGGTTAGGTTAGGTTAGGTTAGGTTAGGTTAGGTTAGGTTAGGTTAGGTTAGGTTAGGTTAGGTTAGGTTAGGTTAGGTTAGGTTAGGTTAGGTTAGGTTAGGTTAGGTTAGGTTAGGTTAGGTTAGGTTAGGTTAGGTTAGGTTAGGTTAGGTTAGGTTAGGTTAGGTTAGGTTAGGTTAGGTTAGGTTAGGTTAGGTTAGGTTAGGTTAGGTTAGGTTAGGTTAGGTTAGGTTAGGTTAGGTTAGGTTAGGTTAGGTTAGGTTAGGTTAGGTTAGGTTAGGTTAGGTTAGGTTAGGTTAGGTTAGGTTAGGTTAGGTTAGGTTAGGTTAGGTTAGGTTAGGTTAGGTTAGGTTAGGTTAGGTTAGGTTAGGTTAGGTTAGGTTAGGTTAGGTTAGGTTAGGTTAGGTTAGGTTAGGTTAGGTTAGGTTAGGTTAGGTTAGGTTAGGTTAGGTTAGGTTAGGTTAGGTTAGGTTAGGTTAGGTTAGGTTAGGTTAGGTTAGGTTAGGTTAGGTTAGGTTAGGTTAGGTTAGGTTAGGTTAGGTTAGGTTAGGTTAGGTTAGGTTAGGTTAGGTTAGGTTAGGTTAGGTTAGGTTAGGTTAGGTTAGGTTAGGTTAGGTTAGGTTAGGTTAGGTTAGGTTAGGTTAGGTTAGGTTAGGTTAGGTTAGGTTAGGTTAGGTTAGGTTAGGTTAGGTTAGGTTAGGTTAGGTTAGGTTAGGTTAGGTTAGGTTAGGTTAGGTTAGGTTAGGTTAGGTTAGGTTAGGTTAGGTTAGGTTAGGTTAGGTTAGGTTAGGTTAGGTTAGGTTAGGTTAGGTTAGGTTAGGTTAGGTTAGGTTAGGTTAGGTTAGGTTAGGTTAGGTTAGGTTAGGTTAGGTTAGGTTAGGTTAGGTTAGGTTAGGTTAGGTTAGGTTAGGTTAGGTTAGGTTAGGTTAGGTTAGGTTAGGTTAGGTTAGGTTAGGTTAGGTTAGGTTAGGTTAGGTTAGGTTAGGTTAGGTTAGGTTAGGTTAGGTTAGGTTAGGTTAGGTTAGGTTAGGTTAGGTTAGGTTAGGTTAGGTTAGGTTAGGTTAGGTTAGGTTAGGTTAGGTTAGGTTAGGTTAGGTTAGGTTAGGTTAGGTTAGGTTAGGTTAGGTTAGGTTAGGTTAGGTTAGGTTAGGTTAGGTTAGGTTAGGTTAGGTTAGGTTAGGTTAGGTTAGGTTAGGTTAGGTTAGGTTAGGTTAGGTTAGGTTAGGTTAGGTTAGGTTAGGTTAGGTTAGGTTAGGTTAGGTTAGGTTAGGTTAGGTTAGGTTAGGTTAGGTTAGGTTAGGTTAGGTTAGGTTAGGTTAGGTTAGGTTAGGTTAGGTTAGGTTAGGTTAGGTTAGGTTAGGTTAGGTTAGGTTAGGTTAGGTTAGGTTAGGTTAGGTTAGGTTAGGTTAGGTTAGGTTAGGTTAGGTTAGGTTAGGTTAGGTTAGGTTAGGTTAGGTTAGGTTAGGTTAGGTTAGGTTAGGTTAGGTTAGGTTAGGTTAGGTTAGGTTAGGTTAGGTTAGGTTAGGTTAGGTTAGGTTAGGTTAGGTTAGGTTAGGTTAGGTTAGGTTAGGTTAGGTTAGGTTAGGTTAGGTTAGGTTAGGTTAGGTTAGGTTAGGTTAGGTTAGGTTAGGTTAGGTTAGGTTAGGTTAGGTTAGGTTAGGTTAGGTTAGGTTAGGTTAGGTTAGGTTAGGTTAGGTTAGGTTAGGTTAGGTTAGGTTAGGTTAGGTTAGGTTAGGTTAGGTTAGGTTAGGTTAGGTTAGGTTAGGTTAGGTTAGGTTAGGTTAGGTTAGGTTAGGTTAGGTTAGGTTAGGTTAGGTTAGGTTAGGTTAGGTTAGGTTAGGTTAGGTTAGGTTAGGTTAGGTTAGGTTAGGTTAGGTTAGGTT